>CAUDMG010003013.1:1710000-1717500 GCA_958450375.1 Homarus gammarus
TGATTAGTAGTGGTGGTGATGGTTGTGGCGATGGTGGTGATTAGTAGTGGTGGTGATGGTTGTGTTAGCGGTGATGGCAGTGATAGTAGTTGATGGTTGTGGTGATAGTGGTGATGGTGGTAGTAGCAGTAATAAGAATGGTTACGGTAATGGGAGCAATGCTGATCGTGATTGTAGTAGTAGTGATGGTGTAAGTGGTAGTATAATAATGATAGTAATGGCAGTAGTATCAGTTACAAGCAGTAATAGTAATGATAGTGATGCTACAGTGAACCTCTGATACTGCTCCCCCCTACCAACACATCACTATAACAATAACCATTTGGTCACACTCTCACGATTTGACCACCTACACACTCTCGTACCATTCAGCTAGATGGCGATAGTAGTGGTGGTCGCCTCCATAGTTGGACCGTTATCGTGAAACACTGTGAGCGGTCTACTAAAACCTGTATACAATAGGGGTTAGGAGAGCTATATAACGTATATTTATAGCTACTTGGAGTGACCGCCGGGATAACTTATATTATCATCTTTATTGACTCGTTATTGTTGTTAAGATGTTATAGTTGTTGATGGTCCAGGGTGGCGATCACTGCTTGGTCCAGGGTGGCGATCACTGCATGGTCCAGGGTGGCGATCACTGCTTGGTCCAGGGTGGCGATCACTGCTTGGTCCAGGGTGGCGATCACTGCTTGGTCCAGGGTGGTGATCACTGCTTGGTCCAGGGTGGCGATCACTGCTTGGTCCAGGGTGGCGATCACTGCTTGGTCCAGGGTGGCGATCACTGCTTGGTCCAGGGTGGCGATCACTGCTTGGTCCAGGGTGGCGATCACTGCTTTATTATTTATCTGTTGCTGTTTTTGCTTTTCTTATTGTTTTTTTATTATTATTATTATTTGTATTATTTAATGTATTATTATTATTTTATTGGTATATTATTGTTATTAGTAGTACAGTAGTAGTAGTGTAGTAGTAGTCAAGGTAGTAGCCTAGTGATAGTAAACAACTTTTGTATTATAATTTGCAATAGTTCAATGTTACATATGTCCATCTGGCTTTTAGTTCATTATTCTTGTACTTGATTAAAAGCGCCAGTAACTTACATCGTCGCTACTACATGTTTATGCTATGCTTGGGCGAGTGAGTCAAGTGATGAGCGAGGCTGGGCCAGACAGTATATAGTGAAGGCTAGCGGAGGTCTATAAAGTGAGCTGCTACACTGATATGAGGCTTTTAAGACCGCCAAACCCACAGGCTGTGTCCGAGTCTTTCCTCAATATCACCGTAATGGCTGGTCGTTGCCATCATACTTGTGTCCGATATACTTGTAAGGGTTTGTCCTGTTATTGAGAAGATAGAGTTGTTTATAGCATGGTATTATAACCCTCCATCAGTTTAAATCATTATTCTGTTTTAAATATTTTCTTAAGTCTGGCAAATTCTCTTAGTTCTTCCTGAATTTTGTTTGGTAAAGAAAATGGGAAAATTTGAAGAAAGAAAATTGTAAAATAAAATAACAAAATCCACCTGAAGTCAATTTTAAAAGTGGACAATTGGATAAAATATTCGTTTATTAATATAAGTAAAACAAATAGATAATATTGATTGTTATATACCACTACTGTATATTATAGGAACTCCAACACTAATCATAACCTCGGGATTATATTACAAAGGGGGAGGGAGAGAGGGACGTTTAATAGAGAAGCCAGTCTCCAAGGTGCTCCTCAGGAAACGTCGACTTGGTAGAGAAAGAGCTTTTTCATCGTCCATATAGGTTTCTTTTAGCTGTGCTTATTGCTATGATGGACCGTCCTCTGTGAACTGTTTACGTATAGTGAAGACGCTTACTGGCCCCTAATACCCTGTGAGCTATCTACTGAAGGTGCTGGCTGACCCTGTGAGCTATCTACTGAAGGTGCTGTCTGACCCTATCCCCTGTGAGCTATCTACTGAAGGTGCTGTCTGACCCTATCCCCTGTGAGCTATCTACTGAAGGTGCTGGCTGACCCTGTGAGCTATCTACTGAAGGTGCTGTCTGACCCTATCCCCTGTGAGCTATCTACTGAAGGTGCTGGCTGACCCTGTCCCCTGTGAGCTATCTACTGAAGGTGCTGGCTGACCCTGTGAGCTATCTACTGAAGGTGCTGGCTGACCCTGTGAGGTATCTACTGAAGGTGCTGGCTGACCCTATCCCCTGTGAGCTATCTACTGAAGGTGCTGGCTGACCCTATCCCCTGTGAGCTATCTACTGAAGGTGCTGGCTGACCCTGTGAGCTATCTACTGAAGGTGCTGGCTGACCCTGTGAGCTATCTACTGAAGGTGCTGGCTGACCCTATCACCTGTGAGCTATCTACTGAAGGTGCTGGCTGACCCTGTGAGCTATCTACTGAAGGTGCTGGCTGACCCTATCCCCTGTGAGCTATCTACTGAAGGTGCTGGCTGACCCTGTGAGCTATCTACTGAAGGTGCTGGCTGACCCTGTGAGCTATCTACTGAAGGTGCTGACTGACCCTATCCCCTGTGAGCTATCTACTGAAGGTGCTGGCTGACCCTATCACCTGTGAGCTGTCTACTGAAGGTGCTGACTGACCCTATCACCTGTGAGCTGTCTACTGAAGGTGCTGACTGACCCTGTGAGCTATCTACTGAAGGTACTGACTGACCCTATCCCCTGTGAGCTATCTACTGAAGGTGCTGACTGACCCTATCACCTGTGAGCTGTCTACGGAAGGTGCTGACTGACCCTGTGAGCTATCTACTGGAGGTGCTGGCTGACCCTATCCCCTGTGAGCTATCTACTGAAGGTGCTGGCTGACCCTATCACCTGTGAGCTGTCTACTGAAGGTGCTGGCTGACCCTGTGAGCTATCTACTGAAGGTGCTGGCTGACCCTGTGAGCTATCTACTGAAGGTGCTGGCTGACCCTATCCCCTGTGAGCTATCTACTGAAGGTGCTGGCTGACCCTATCCCCTGTGAGCTATCTACTGAAGGTGCTGACTGACCCTATCCCCTGTGAGCTATCTACTGAAGGTGCTGGCTGACCCTATCCCCTGTGAGCTATCTACTGAAGGTGCTGACTGACCCTATCCCCTGTGAGCTATCTACTGAAGTGCTGACTGACCCTGTGAGCTATCTACTGAAGGTGCTGGCTGACCCTATCCCCTGTGAGCTATCTACTGAAGGTGCTGGCTGACCCTATCCCCTGTGAGGTAACTCTGTTGATGAAGAGGTTAACTAGCGGCTTATTGCTGTCTTATTGAATATGGCTCCTCCTAAGACGCAAAGGATTTATTTTTTTTGAATAGGGAGGAGGTGATTGGAGGGCTGGAGAGTCTTTCATTTTTCTCTAGTCTATTCTTGTCTCTTTTTTTTGTAATCCTCCTCTTTTACTTTTTTTTTCGTGCCCTTTCTTCTGTTTTCTTTGTTTTTTCCTTTTTAACCTATCCGTTTTTTATCATATTCTGTTCTTACTTCTCTTCTTCCTTTACTAACTCCTCTTCCTCCTCTTCTTCTTCCTTCTCCTCTTCCTCCTCATTCTTTTGCTTCTCCTTCTACTCTTTCTTCTCCTCTTCCTTGATTTCTTCCTCCTCTTCTTCTTCCTTCTCCTCTTCCTCCTCATTCTTTTGCTTTTCCTTTTACTCTTTCTTCTCCTCTTCCTTGATTTCTTCCTCCATTCCCCTCTTCCCCCTCCTCCCCCCCACACACTCACACACACACACACACTCACACACACACACACACACACACACCAAGGCTAATTTTAATCATGGTGACAGAGGGATTTAAACCTGCTAATAGATGAATTTCTTGCAATCTGATCTCACTAATTGTATTAAAGGGTATTTATTCCAGTGGTTCCCTCTGCTTCTAATCCCACATCCTCCAGGTTTTGAATTGCGATTTTTATTTTTTTTTGGTCCTCAAGTAAAAAGTATTATATACCAGAAACAGGAATAATAACCTAGGTAATGATAATTTCGAAAACCTTAAATAAATAAATAAATAAATAAATAAATAAATAAATATATATATGTATAATAGGACTACTTTAGTCTACTGTATTTAATTACGTAAGTTCCTCCAACTTAATTTTTTTTCACCTGATGGTTAATTTAGACACTGACGTTACCTGGGGAGAGTTTGGTTAGGTGAGTAGGTTAGGTGAGGTTAGAATAGGTTAGGTTAGGCTATGTTAGACACCCTAACTTATTTCACCTGAAGATTAGACACCCCAACTTGAACGTGTGTATGTATGTATGTATGTATGTAGGGTTGCCACACTATTAAAGTAAAAATAGCGTGACCTGCGTATCCAGATGCGTACATAATTAATTGACGATACACCTGTGACGCACCTGTTGTTATGGTTACCTGCCCGCACCTCCCCCCCCCCACCCCACCCTTACCTATAGCTGTAGATATACCAATGGGGAAAAAACTCAGTTGTTCTCCTTTTCATTTTATCGATTATTTTTTTTTTTAGTCATATATTTATTTAATGTTTATTGTTTGAATGTTGTTTATTTATTTTCACCGTCACGATCGCCACTCGCCACCTGCCTCGCCACCTACCTCGCCACCTACCTCGCCTCCTGCCTCGCCTCCTACGGTAACTCGCTGAATGGGTCTACAAATTATCGGGAAACTCAATTAAGCATTAGGCCTTTCCTAGAGTTGGGACGCGTTGGGTAATAGGTCTGATCCGATTACAACTACCGATTAGGCGACAGCTCTATTCGAGGTCAACGAACTCATTTAACCTAACCTAACCAACTTAACTTCACCTAATTTACCTTAACCTAACCTAACCTTAACTCTTCAGGTAGCATTAGGGCGGTTAATCTTAAGATGAAATAAGATTGAGAGAGAATAAAGAGAGAAAGATTGAAAGACAAAAGAGAGAGAGAGAGAGAGAGAGAGAGAGTATGAAAAAAACTGTCGTAGTGTCCACCTGTCTCTCAGCTCTTATTGTCTGTCACCTGTCATCATATTGTGCTCACGGGGGGGGGGGGGGGTTCGGGGGAGAAGGATGAATTGGGTTTTCGATTTCAGGTGAATTTACATACACGCTAAGACTAGTTGTTGTTATTGTTATTATTATTGTCGTTGTTGTTTTTATTATCTTCTGGTCTACATATTTTACTTATTATTATTATTATTATTATTATTATTATTGCTAATTAAAGTGATCTAAACTGCTATATACACCAACTGTCGCTAAAGTTAACACATAATTAACCTTCATCTTAGTATAAATTTCGACATAACATTTATACGGACTCTAGATACAAATTCTGAATCGTGTTTAAGAAATATGAAAGTCTCCCCCGGGCGAGTTATTACAGAAAATTGATGGTTCTCGTGTCTGGCGTGTTGAGGGGTGGTAAGGACCTTTGAGGAGGACTTTTGAGGAGGATCTTTTGGGGAGGATCTTTTTGGAGGAGCTTTGAGGAGGAGCTTTGAGGAAGACCTTTGAGGAGGATCTTTGAGGAGGAGCTTTGGGGAAGACTTTTGAAGAGGATCTTTGAGGAAGACCTTTGAGGAGGATCTTTGAGGAAGACCTTTGAGGAGGATCTTTGAGGAGGATCTTTGAGGAAGACCTTTGAGGAGGATCTTTGAGGAGGAGCTTTGAGGAAGACCTTTGAGGAGGATCTTTGAGGAAGACCTTTGAGGAAGACCTTTGAGGAGGATCTTTGAGAAAGACCTTTGAGGAAGACCTTTGAGGAGGATCTTTGAGGAGGACCTTTTTAGGAAGACCTTTGAGGAGGATCTTTGAGGAGGACCTTTGAGGAGGACTTGTCGTGAATTATTTGATCATTCTCTCACCCAAAGTGCCTTGATGTTTTGTTTTTTCTTTTGTTTGTGTGTTTTTTATTTTTTATTGTTTTTATTGGTATTTTATTATTATTATTATTATTATTATTATTATTATTATTATTATATCTCCATTCATGAAAGTTATGAGGTGTGAAGTTGTTGTAGAAAAAGTCTCAAAAGTAGGAAGTTGTTACCAAGACGAGTGAAAGTCATGGCCAGATTGGATGACTTTGAGACGGTGTTGACCAAGTGAGATTAACCAGCAGATGCTGTTGCTGAGAGAGAGAGAGAGAGAGAGGGGGAGGAAGGAAGGAAGAGATGGGGAGAGAGGAAAGAGAGAGAGGAGAAAGGAGGAGGGATAGAGCATGACAGAGAGAGGAGGAAGAAGGAGGGATGGGGAGTGATAGAGAGGCATAAGGGATGAAGAGAGAAAGAGAGAAGAACAGTGGAGCGAGAAGGGTAGAGAGAGAGAGAGAGAAAGAGGCAAAGAGAGACAGATAATGAGAGAGAGAGACAGAGACAAGGAAGAAGAGAGATATACAAATTAAGAGAAAAGTGAGGGAGAAAGAGAAAAATAAATAAATATTCAGAAATAAATAAAGAAAGATTGCCAAAGAAAAAGATAAGAGAAAAATAAAGATTGAGAGAGAGAGAGAGTGAGAGAGAGTGAGAGAGAGTGAGAGAGAGAAAGAGAGAGAGAGAGAGAGAGAAATATCGTGTCCACATTTTGTAAAGTACTTTCTGGGTGAACTGTCAAGCGGGAGATGTGGGGTAACAACAAAGGTAAGGATTTTATGGTGAGATTCTAAACCATTTGACTACCCGAGAAAATACTCTCTCTCTCTCTCTCTCTCTCTCTCTCTCTCTCTCTCTCTCTCTTATATGTTGAAGCCATCGTGCTCAAAAGGGTTAAATCATCGACCTTAAAAGGATTAAAATTCCACCCCTCAAAAAAAAAAAAAAAAAAAATCCCCAAGTGACTGCCATGAAATTTGTCTCCAGGGAAAATGTGGTCAGATACTTTTTTGGTTGAGACTTTTATAGAAACATTTTGCCATTTTCTAAACCTTGTTACACCCCCACCCCATCCTACCCCCACCCGCCCCGCCCCAACCCACCCCATCCTACCCCCACCCAGCCACATCCTACCCCCACCCCACCCCACCCCATCCTACCCCCACCCCACCCTACCCCCACCCTGCCCCGCCCCGCCCCAACCCACCCCATCCTACCCCCATCCAGCCACATCCTACCCCCATCCAGCCACATCCTACCCCCACCCCGCCCCGCCCCGCCCCACCCCATCCTACCCCCATCCAGCCACATCCTACCCCCATCCAGCCACATCCTACCCCCACCCCGCCCCGCCCCGCCCCAACCCACCCCATCCTACCCCCATCCAGCCACATCCTACCCCCATCCAGCCACATCCTACCCCCACCCCGCCCCGCCCCGCCCCAACCCACCCCATCCTACCTCCATCCAGCCACATCCTACCCCCATCCAGCCACATCCTACCCCCACCCCGCCCCGCCCCGCCCCAACCCACCCCATCCTACCCCCATCCAGCCACATCCTACCCCCATCCAGCCACATCCTACCCCCATCCAGCCACATCCTACCCCCACCCCACCCCGCCCCAACCCACCTCCCGTTTTCTATAGGTACTTCCCCCT
>CAUDMG010003013.1:1720000-1750000 GCA_958450375.1 Homarus gammarus
CTCATCCTGGTCTCTCTCTCTCTCTCTCACCCTGGTCTCTCCCTCTCTCTCACCCTGGTCTCTCTCTCTCTCTCACCCTGGTCTCTCTCTCTCTCTCATCCTGGTCTCTCTCTCTCTCTCATCCTGGTCTCTCCCTCTCTCTCATCCTGGTCTCTCCCTCTCTCTCACCCTGGTCTCTCCCTCTCTCTCATCCTGGTCTCTCCCTCTCTCTCACCCTGGTCTCTCCCTCTCTCTCATCCTGGTCTCTCTCTCTCTCTCTCTCTCATCCTGGTCTCTCCCTCTCTCTCATCCTGGTCTCTCTCTCTCTCTCTCACCCTGGTCTCTCCCTCTCTCTCACCTTGGTCTCTCCCTCTCTCTCACCCTGGTCTCTCCCTCTCTCTCTCACCCTGGTCTCTCCCTCTCTCTCTCACCCTGGTCTCTCCCTCTCTCTCACCCTGGTCTCTCCCTCTCTCTCTCACCCTGGTCTCTCCCTCTCTCTCTCACCCTGGTCTCTCCCTCTCTCTCACCCTGGTCTCTCCCTCTCTCTCTCACCCTGGTCTCTCCCTCTCTCTCACCCTGGTCTCTCCCTCTCTCTCTCACCCTGGTCTCTCCCTCTCTCTCTCACCCTGGTCTCTCCCTCTCTCTCACCCTGGTCTCTCCCTCTCTCTCACCCTGGTCTCTCCCTCTCTCTCTCACCCTGGTCTCTCCCTCTCTCTCACCCTGGTCTCTCCCTCTCTCTCTCACCCTGGTCTCTCCCTCTCTCTCACCCTGGTCTCTCCCTCTCTCTCTCACCCTGGTCTCTCCCTCTCTCTCTCACCCTGGTCTCTCCCTCTCTCTCACCCTGGTCTCTCCCTCTCTCTCACCCTGGTCTCTCCCTCTCTCTCATCCTGGTCTCTCCCTCTCTCTCACCCTGGTCTCTCTCTCTCTCTCACCCTGGTCTCTCCCTCTCTCTCATCCTGGTCTCTCCCTCTCTCTCACCCTGGTCTCTCCCTCTCTCTCTCACCCTGGTCTCTCCCTCTCTCTCACCCTGGTCTCTCCCTCTCTCTCTCACCCTGGTCTCTCCCTCTCTCTCTCACCCTGGTCTCTCCCTCTCTCTCACCCTGGTCTCTCCCTCTCTCTCTCACCCTGGTCTCTCCCTCTCTCTCTCACCCTGGTCTCTCCCTCTCTCTCTCACCCTGGTCTCTCCCTCTCTCTCATCCTGGTCTCTCCCTCTCTCTCACCCTGGTCTCTCCCTCTCTCTCACCCTGGTCTCTCCCTCTCTCTCACCCTGGTCTCTCTCTCTCTCTCTCACCCTGGTCTCTCCCTCTCTCTCACCCTGGTCTCTCTCTCTCTCTCACCCTGGTCTCTCCCTCTCTCTCATCCTGGTCTCTCCCTCTCTCTCATCCTGGTCTCTCTCTCTCTCTCACCCTGGTCTCTCCCTCTCTCTCATCCTGGTCTCTCCCTCTCTCTCATCCTGGTCTCTCCCTCTCTCTCTCACCCTGGTCTCTCCTCTCTCTCTCACCCTGGTCTCTCCCTCTCTCTCACCCTGGTCTCTCCCTCTCTCTCACCCTGGTCTCTCCCTCTCTCTCACCCTGGTCTCTCCCTCTCTCTCATCCTGGTCTCTCTCTCTCTCTCTCTCTCACCCTGGTCTCTCTCTCTCTCTCACCCTGGTCTCTCCCTCTCTCTCATCCTGGTCTCTCCCTCTCTCTCATCCTGGTCTCTCTCTCTCTCTCACCCTGGTCTCTCCCTCTCTCTCACCCTGGTCTCTCCCTCTCTCTCTCACCCTGGTCTCTCCCTCTCTCTCACCCTGGTCTCTCCCTCTCTCTCACCCTGGTCTCTCCCTCTCTCTCACCCTGGTCTCTCCCTCTCTCTCACCCTGGTCTCTCCCTCTCTCTCACCCTGGTCTCTCCCTCTCTCTCACCCTGGTCTCTCTCTCTCTCACCCTGGTCTCTCCCTCTCTCTCACCCTGGTCTCTCCCTCTCTCTCATCCTGGTCTCTCCCTCTCTCTCATCCTGGTCTCTCTCTCTCTCTCTCTCTCACCCTGGTCTCTCTCTCTCTCTCACCCTGGTCTCTCCCTCTCTCTCACCCTGGTCTCTCCCTCTCTCTCACCCTGGTCTCTCCCTCTCTCTCACCCTGGTCTCTCCCTCTCTCTCACCCTGGTCTCTCCCTCTCTCTCACCCTGGTCTCTCCCTCTCTCTCACCTGGTCTCTCCCTCTCTCTCACCCTGGTCTCTCCCTCTCTCTCATCCTGGTCTCTCTCTCTCTCTCACCCTGGTCTCTCCCTCTCTCTCACCCTGGTCTCTCCCTCTCTCTCACCCTGGTCTCTCCCTCTCTCTCACCCTGGTCTCTCCCTCTCTCTCACCCTGGTCTCTCCCTCTCTCTCACCTTGGTCTCTCCCTCTCTCTCACCCTGGTCTCTCCCTCTCTCTCACCCTGGTCTCTCCCTCTCTCTCACCCTGGTCTCTCCCTCTCTCTCACCCTGGTCTCTCCCTCTCTCTCACCCTGGTCTCTCCCTCTCTCTCTCACCTTGGTCTCTCCCTCTCTCTCACCCTGGTCTCTCCCTCTCTCTCACCTTGGTCTCTCCCTCTCTCTCATCCTGGTCTCTCCCTCTCTCTCATCCTGGTCTCTCCCTCTCTCTCACCCTGGTCTCTCCTCTCTCTCTCACCCTGGTCTCTCTCTCTCTTATCAGAAGTAATACCCGATCATCTCGCCTTAATGGAGTCTCATCTTGGTGCCAGCTTATTGCGTGTGTAGCCTAGTGATGGCAGCCTCCTCACCCCTCCTCTACTTCCTCTTCCTCCTCTTACGCCTCTTCCTCCTTTTACGCCTCTTCAGATTACTGTGTGTGTAGCCTACTGATGGCGGTCTCCTCTTCCTCCTCTTCTTCCTCTTACGCCTCTTCTTCCTCTTCTCCTCTTCCGCCTCTTCTTCCTCTTCCTCTTCTTACTCTTCAGATTACTGTGTGTGTAGCCTACTGATGGCGGTCTCCTCTTCCTCCTCTTCTTCCTCTTACGCCTCTTCTTCCTCTTCCTCTTCTTACTCTTCAGATTACTGTGTGTGTAGCCTACTGATGGCGGTCTCCTCTTCCTCCTCTTCTTCCTCTTCCGCCTCTTCTTCCTCTTCCTCTTCTTACTCTTCAGATTACTGTGTGTATAGCCTAGTGATGGCGGTCTCCTCTTCCTCCTCTTCTTCCTCCTCCTCTTCCGCCTCTTCTTCCTCTTCCTCTTCTTACTCTTCAGATTACTGTGTGTTTAGCCTAGTGATGACGGTCTCCTCCTCCTCCTCTTCCGCCTCTTCTTCCTCTTCCTCTTCTTACTCTTCAGATTACTGTGTGTATAGCCTAGTGATGACAACCTCTCCCTTTTACTCCTCTTCTTCCTCCTCCTCTTCCTCTTACGCCTCTTCTATATCATCCACCTTCTCTTCCTTCTCCTTCTATATCTTACTCTTTTTACTTCTTCCTATTCCTCCTTCTCTTCCTCCCTAGTGTGTGTGTGTAACTGTCGTACCAGATGTAGTAATAGTAGTAGTAGTAGTAGTAGTAGTAGTAGTAGTAGTAGTAGTATCAACCAATATATAGTATAGTCGTCCCAAAAAGAGATTATCTATACCAAACTGTGTTGAAAAATTATGACACAACAGACGAAGTATTTTGACAACCCGACTGAGACAACAGGAGTCGCAGTGTTCATTCTGAAATTCGTCGATCACCCTAAGTACTGTAGGTTTTTTTGAGTGACTGTACACGTAAACAAACTGGATGCTGCCGCCACATGCATCTGTATATACAGTTTATATCTTCACCAAGTTGGGAGTCGTGGTTGTTGTAGTGTGGGAGTTATGGTTGTTGTAGTGTAGGAGTTGTTGTAGTGTAGGAGTCGTGGTTGTTGTAGTGTGGGAGTTATGGTTGTTGTAGTGTAGGAGTCGTGGTTGTTGTAGTGTGGGAGTCGTGGTTGTTGTAGTGTAGGAGTTGTGGTTGTTGTAGTGTAGGAGTCGTGGTTGTTGTAGTGTGGGAGTTATGGTTGTTGTAGTGTAGGAGTCGTGGTTGTTGTAGTGTAGGAGTCGTGGTTGTTGTAGTGTGGGAGTTATGGTTGTTGTAGTGTAGGAGTCGTGGTTGTTGTAGTGTAGGAGTCGTGGTTGTTGTAGTGTAGGAGTTGTGGTTGTTGTAGTGTAGGAGTCGTGGTTGTTGTAGTGTGGGAGTTATGGTTGTTGTAGTGTAGGAGTCGTGGTTGTTGTAGTGTAGGAGTCGTGGTTGTTGTAGTGTAGGAGTCGTGGTTGTTGTAGTGTAGGAGTCGTGGTTGTTGTAGTGTAGGAGTCGTGGTTGTTGTAGTGTGGGAGTCGTGGTTGTTGTAGTGTAGGAGTCGTGGTTGTTGTAGTGTAGGAGTCGTGGTTGTTGTAGTGTGGGAGTTATGGTTGTTGTAGTGTAGGAGTTGTGGTTGTTGTAGTGTAGGAGTCGTGGTTGTTGTAGTGTAGGAGTCGTGGTTGTTGTAGTGTAGGAGTCGTGGTTGTTGTAGTGTGGGAGTTATGGTTGTTGTAGTGTAGGAGTTGTGGTTGTTGTAGTGTAGGAGTCGTGGTTGTTGTAGTGTGGGAGTTATGGTTGTTGTAGTGTAGGAGTCGTGGTTGTTGTAGTGTGGGAGTCGTGGTTGTTGTAGTGTAGGAGTTGTGGTTGTTGTAGTGTAGGAGTCGTGGTTGTTGTAGTGTGGGAGTCGTGGTTGTTTTAGTGTAGGAGTTGTGGTTGTTGTAGTGTGGGAGTTGTGGTTGTTTTAGTGTAGGAGTTGTGGTTGTTGTAGTGTAGGAGTTGTGGTTGTTGTAGTGTAGGACTTGTGGTTGTTGTAGTGTTGGAGTCGTGGTTGTTGTAGTGTAGGAGTTGTGGTTGTTGTAGTGTAGGAGTTGTGGTTGTTGTAGTGTAGGAGTTGTGGTTGTTGTAGTGTAGGAGTCGTGGTTGTTGTAGTGTAGGAGTCGTGGTTGTTGTAGTGTTGGAGTCATGGTTGTTGTAGTGTAGGAGTTGTGGTTGTTGTAGTGTAGGAGTTGTGGTTGTTGTAGTGTAGGAGTCGTGGTTGTTGTAGTGTAGGAGTCGTGGTTGTTATTGTGGTTGGAGTCGTGGTTGTTGTAGTGTAGGAGTCGTGGTTGTTGTAGTGTTGGAGTCGTGGTTGTTGTAGTGTAGGAGTTGTGGTTGTTGTAGTGTTGGAGTTGTGGTTGTTGTAGTGTAGGAGTTGTGGTTGTTGTAGTGTAGGAGTCGTGGTTGTTGTAGTGTTGGAGTCGTGGTTGTTGTAGTGTAGGAGTTGTGGTTGTTGTAGTGTGGGAGTCGTGGTTGTTGTTGTGTAGGAGTTGTGGTTGTTGTAGTGTAGGAGTCGTGGTTGTTGTAGTGTGGGAGTTGTGGTTGTTGTAGTGTAGGAGTCGTGGTTGTTGTAGTGTTGGAGTCGTGGTTGTTGTAGTGTAGGAGTTGTGGTTGTTGTAGTGTGGGAGTTGTGGTTGTTTTAGTGTAGGAGTTGTGGTTGTTGTAGTGTAGGAGTTGTGGTTGTTGTAGTGTAGGAGTTGTGGTTGTTGTAGTGTAGGAGTCGTGGTTGTTGTAGTGTAGGAGTTGTGGTTGTTGTAGTGTTGGAGTCGTGGTTGTTGCAGTGTTGGAGTCGTGGTTGTTGTAGTGTAGGAGTTGTGGTTGTTGTAGTGTTGGAGTCGTGGTTGTTGCAGTGTTGGAGTCGTGGTTGTTGTAGTAGTGTTGGAGTCGTGGTTGTTGTAGTGTTGGAGTTGTGGTTGTTGTAGTGTAGGAGTTGTGGTTGTTGTAGTGTAGGAGTCGTGGTTGTTGTAGTGTAGGAGTCGTGGTTGTTGTAGTGTTGGAGTCGTGGTTGTTGTAGTGTTGGAGTTATGGTTGTTGTAGTGTAGGAGTTGTGGTTGTTGTAGTGTAGGAGTCGTGGTTGTTGTAGTGTAGGAGTCGTGGTTGTTGTAGTGTAGGAGTTGTGGTTGTTGTAGTGTTGGAGTCGTGGTTGTTGTAGTGTAGGAGTCGTGGTTGTTGTAGTGTAGGAGTTGTGGTTGTTGTAGTGTTGGAGTCGTGGTTGTTGTAGTGTAGGAGTCGTGGTTGTTGTAGTGTTGGAGTTGTGGTTGTTGTAGTGTAGGAGTCGTGGTTGTTGTAGTGTAGGAGTTGTGGTTGTTGTAGTGTTGGAGTCGTGGTTGTTGTAGAGTTGGAGTCGTGGTTGTTGTAGTGTTGGAGTTATGATTGGTGTTATTAGGCTGTATATGAATCGTGGTTGTCTTAGTTGTAGTTTAGGAGTCGTGGTTGGTGGTGGTTGCTTTAATTGCATTCTACAGGAATTGTGGTTGTTGTGGTTGTATTGTAGAAGTTATGCTTGTTGTTGTTGTTGTTTAAAGATCGCCATTTTAATCCCTTTACTTCTCTTACTGCATCTCTCCTATGCACCTCTTCCTCCTCATCCTTCCCCATTTCCTTCCCCCTTCCCTTCCCTACCCTCTCTTTCCCTCCCCATCCCCCCCACATACGTATAACCTCCCTCCTCTTCCTTCCCACTTCTCACTCATACTCTCTCTCCCCCTCCCTTCCCTTCTCTCATACTACCTCACCTTATTCCCCTTCCACCCCCCCCCCTCCCGACTGTATGAAGGAGGGGGGGGGAGGGGAGGGGGGGGTGATGGGTATACAGCTAAGGTGCTATAGACAGTAATGAGAGCTGGAGCATAAGGGAAGATCTTCTGGTAGGGACAGGTTGCCTCTCTCCTACCCCCATCCTCCACCCTGATCCCTCCACCCACCACCCTGATCCCTCCACCCACCACCCTGACCCTCCACCCACCACCCTGACACTCCACCCACCACCCTGACACTCCACCCACCACCCTGACCCTCCACCCACCACCCTGACCCTCCACCCACCACCTTGACCCTCCACCCACCACCCTGACACTCCATCCACCACCCTGACCCTCCACCCACCACCTTGACCCTCCACCCACCACCCTGACCCTCCACCCACCACCCTGACCCTCCACCCACCACCCTGAACCCTCCACCCACCACCCTGACACTCCACCCACCACCCTGACACTCCACCCACCACCCTGACACTCCAACCACCTCCCTGACCCTTCATCCACCACCCTGACACTCCACCCACCACCCTGACACTCCACCCACCACCCTGACACTCCATCCTCCACCCTGACACTCCACCCACCACCCTGACACTCCATCCACCACCCTGACACTCCAACCACCTCCCTGACCCTTCATCCACCACCCTGACACTCCACCCACCACCCTGACGCTCCACCCACCACCCTGACACTCCACCCTCCACCCTGACACTCCACCCACCACCCTGACACTCCACCCACCACCCTGACACTCCACCCTCCACCCTGACACTCCACCCACCACCCTGACCCTCCACCCACCACCCTGACCCTCCACCCACCACCCTGACACTCCACCCTCCACCCTGACACTCCACCCACCACCCTGACACTCCACCCTGACACTCCACCCACTACCCTGACCCTTCACCCACCACCCTGACCCTCCACCCACCACCCTGACCCTCCACCCACTACCCTGACCCTTCACCCACCACCCTGACCCTCCACCCTCCACCCTGACACTCCACCCACCACCCTGACACTCCACCCTGACACTCCACCCACCACCCTGACACTCCACCCTGACACTCCACCCACCACCCTGACCCTCCACCCTGACACTCCACCCACCATCCTGACCTAATTTAACTTTTTTATTTCATCTTAAAGAGTCTCTCTCTCTCTCTCTCTCTCTCTCTCTCTCTCTCTCTCTCTCTCTCTCTCTCTCTCTCTCTCTCTCCTTCCATTTCCCCAACTGCCTTTTGACACCTGCCCCATTTTTCCACACACACACACACACACACACACACACACATTGTCTCTGTAGAAGGGACATTTTTCCTCCTCCTCTCTCGATGATGAAGGGAGGGAAGGAGATAAGGTAAAGAGAGAGGGAGCAGAAGGGAAGGAGGAGGTGGTTTAGGGAAGGAAGGGAGAGAAGGAAGGAAGGAGAGAAGAGGTGAGATGGTATAGAGAAGGAGAGGACACAAGGAAGGAAGGAGGGAGGCGGAGGTAGGATGGAGGAGGATAAGCCATTGAGGATTATCGATCTTTAGATGGCACCTTACGTGTGTGTGTGTGTGTGTGTGTGTGTGTGTGTGTGTGTGTGTGTGTGTCTCCATCTCACCAAGAACATCCTCAAGACATCAAGAACATCCTCAAGACATCAAGAACATCCCCAAGACATCAAGAACATCCCCAAGACATCAAGAACATCCTCAAGACATCAAGAACATCCTCAAGACATCAAGAACATCCTCAAGACATCAAGAACATTTCCAAGACATCAAGAACATTCCCAAGACATCGAGAACATTCCCAAGACATCGAGAACATCTCCAAGACATAAAAAAAATCATCAGACATCCTCCAGACATCAAGAACACCCTAAGACATCAAGAACATCTCCAAGACATCAAAAACATCATCAGACATTCCCCAGACATCAAGAACATCTCCAAGACCTCAAGAGCATCCCCCAGACATCAAGAACATCTCCAAGACATAAAAAACATCATCAGACATCCCCCAGACATCAAGAACATCCCCAAGACCTCAAGAACATCGTCAAGAACATCCCCCAGACATGAAGAACATCGTCAAGAACATCCTCCAGACATGAAGAACATCTCCAAGACATCAAAAACATCATCAGACATCCCTCTGACATCAAGAACATCTCCAAGACATCAAGAACACCCTGAGACGCCCAATAACCGGGAACTCATCGTCTGGGAGAGGTTGCTCAAGCGTGTAGTTGGGAACCGTTGTTTTTGTGTTGATAAAGTAATAAAATGAATAGAAAAGGTTAGTGGAGGAGGGGAGGAAGTGTTTGTGTGAGAGAGAGTGAGAGAGAGAGAGAGAGAGAGAGAGAGAGAGAGAGCAGGGGTGGGGAGGAAAGGAGGAGTTGGAAGTGGGAAGGAGGACAGAGATAGTCTTAAAAATTATCCCAGCAATAAAGGAAGGGGGAGGAGGAGGAGGAGGAGGAGACGAAGGATGAAGAACGGGAGGAGGACAAGGAGAAGGAAGTGGAAGAACAAGGAGAAGACAAAGGGGAGGAAAAGGACGACGAGGAGAAGAGGAAGAAGAAGACGGCACTCACACACAACAAACTTCAAAATATGTCAAGGCATCAGGTGTAACAAGAGACGCACACACACGCACGCACACACACACACACACACACACACACACACGTATACTCCCATCTGCTGGCGAATATTGAAACATTTGCATTGACGAGTCCCTAAAGGCTTCTGTGGTTCGGGTTCAAGTCAATACTAATACAATATTATTAGAATTCTGCCAAGGTTTCACCAAAGGCTTCGACAAGACAATGTTGATTTGTTTTGAGGATTCACTTACTCCTCCCTCATCTTCCTCACTCCCCTCACTCCTCATTCTCTCCATCCTCACTCCCTAACGCCACACTCCTACCCCCTCTCCACTCCCTCCAACCGCTGCTTACTTCACCTGAGGATTAATTACACCAATGCTACCTGTGGGTGGGTTAGGTTAGGTTTTAAGGAGGTATAGTTTAGGTTAAGATAGGTTAGGTTAATGTTAGGTTAGCGTTAGATTAGGATAGATTAGGTCAGGTTAGGTTAGGTTAAGTCAAGTCTTGTTTGGTTAGGTTAGGTTGATTTTGCGTTAGGTAATTTTAGCTTTAGGTTAGGTTAGGTTAAGTCATGTTATGTGTGGTTAGGTTAGTTTAGCGTTAGGTAATTTTAGCGTTAGGTTAGTTTAGCGTTAGGTCAGGTCCGCGTTAGGTTAGATTAGGTGAGGGTGGTTAATCTTCAGGTGATACAATACAAATCTCTTTCTAACCCAGATAAATGTTCGTTCACTATAAAACTGTTTTATTTTGATTGAGCAGATAAACCTGAATCTGACAAAGAGGGGGCGGGGGTCCCAGGGAGAGTAGGGTGTGTGCCAGGGAGAGAGGGGGGTCGCCAGGGAGAGAGTAGGGAGTGTGCCAGGGAGAGAGGGGGGGGGCGCCAGGGAGAGACGAGGGTGAGTGCCAGGGAGAGAGGGGGGGGGGGGTGGGCGCCAGGGAGAGAGTAGGGAGTGTGCCAGGGAGAGAGGGGGGGGGGGGTGGGCGCCAGGGAGAGACGAGGATGAGTGCCACAGAGAGATGGGGAAACTTGGAATAAATATGGTGTGAGTAGAAACGAGAAGAGGAATGGGCAAATAAAGACAACCACGGCTATAAGATGGGCTGGTAATTAGCTTAAATTCCCTGAGGTGAAGTTATAATAATTAATGTGTATAGTTCATTAGTACGAGGTTTATCAAGGAATGACATATCGTACCGCTTCACATTACATCTGGCAGCATAAACAGACTAATGAAGATAATTGGTATATTAATTGTATATTATCTGTCAGCCTGAGAGACTCTTATAAACAATGTTGCAGCCGAATGTAAATACGCTAATAATGGGTAATGTGATAGAAAAATATAAGGAAATGCAATACACCTGGCAGCGCGGCAGATGAACTCGCTCCAGCAACCACCACTGTAGAAACTGTCGTACACCA
This sequence comes from Homarus gammarus, assembly GCA_958450375.1. Lineage (NCBI taxonomy): Eukaryota > Metazoa > Arthropoda > Malacostraca > Decapoda > Nephropidae > Homarus > Homarus gammarus. Next base: position 1,730,582 of record CAUDMG010003013.1, read on the forward strand.
GAAATGTTGGAATTATTGTAGATTTTTCCTCTCGTCAGTGTCATGTAGTAATTTAATTAGAAGCGGAGTGTTATATATATATACTGTATGTTTTAATCTTATAATCTTCTAACTGGAACTGAAAATAATTTGAAGTAATAAAGTAAACTTAATTTAATTTCTAGTCTTTCATAAAATTTTGATTCATTAGATATTTCCTTTGTTATGGTGCCGCGTTCTTTGTTATGGCGCCGCGTTCTTTGTTATGGGGCTATTTTCTTTGTTATGGCGCCGTGTTCTTTGTTATGGCGCCGCGTTCTTTGTTATGGGGATATTTTCTTTGTTATGGCGCCGTGTTCTTTGTTATGGTGCCGTGTTCTTTGTTATGGCGCCGCGTTCTTTGTTATGGCGCCGCGTTCTTTGTTATGGCGCCGCGTTCTTTGTTATGGGGATATTTTCTTTGTTATGGCGCCGTGTTCTTTGTTATGGCGCCGCGTTCTTTGTTATGGCGCCGCGTTCTTTGTTATGGGGATATTTTCTTTGTTATGGTGTCGTGTTCTTTGTTATGGCGCCGCGTTCTTTGTTATGGCGCCGCGTTCTTTGTTATGGGGATATTTTCTTTGTTATGGTGTCGCGTTCTTTGTTATGGCGCCGTGTTCTTTGTTATGGTGCCGTGTTCTTTGTTATGGTGCCGTGTTCTTTGTTATGGTGCCGTGTTCTTTGTTATGGTGCCGTGTTCTTTGTTATGGTGCCGTTTTCTTTGTTATGGCGCCGCGTTCTTTGTTATGGTGCCGTGTTCTTTGTTATGGCGCCGCGTTCTTTGTTATGGGGATATTTTCTTGTTATGGTGTCGTGTTCTTTGTTATGGTGCCGTGTTCTTTGTTATGGTGCCGTGTTCTTTGTTATGGTGCCGTGTTCTTTGTTATGGCGCCGTGTTCTTTGTTATGGTGCCGTGTTCTTTGTTATGGCGCCGTGTTCTTTGTTATGGCGCCGTGTTCTTTGTTATGGCGCCGTGTTCTTTGTTATGGTGCCGTGTTCTTTGTTATGGCGCCGTGTTCTTTGTTATGGTGCCGTGTTCTTGAGCGACCTGTAAAGAGTTAAGTTGTTGTTGTTCTGAGTTTGTATTCTTTATATGTCGTTTCGGGAGATTGAATATATAAATGGCGGATTATTAAGTGAGTTCAGAGGGGTGTTAAGCTCTCTCTCTCTCTCTCTCGCTCTTTCTACATCTTTCTCTCGGTCATCCATTCCCACTCATCCACCCACTCATCCACCCTCTCACTCACCCACCCTCACTCATCCACCCACTCATCCACCCTCTCACCCACCCTCACTCATCCACCCACTCATCCATCCACCCACTCATCCACCCTCTCACCCACCCTCACTCACCCACCCACTCTCACTCACCCACTCCCTCTCACCCACCCTCACTCACCCACCCACTCTCACTCACCCACTCCCTCTCACCCACCCTCACTCATCCACCCACTCACCCACCCTCTCACCCACCCTCACTCACCCACCCACTCTCACTCACCCACCCTCTCACCCACCCCATCTCTCTCTTTTCACAAACTTCTCCATATCTCTCGGTTGTCGGGGAGGAGGCTGGCTGATGGTCAACTACCAAAACAAAATATTAACTTTCTTCCCGGGAAATAAGAAAAAAACAACAACTGTGTTATAAAACTCTGCTCTATCAACTTCACTTGTCTTCAGAAACTAAAACCACCTGATTGTCGTCTCACCTCACAGAAGACAGGTGATGTTGATGTTATGTAATGTAGTATTATGGTCCCAAGAATGGACACTATTGCTTATTGAAATAGTTGACGATAAATTTGCCGTTGACTTTAGCGTTACCGGGGTTTATATTTATTTTTTTGTATTGTCACGTGAAAATTAGACACCCTAGCTTAACCTAACCTAACTTAACTTAAACCTAGCTTAACTCAACTTAACCTAGCTTATTTCTTCTCAAGATTAATCCACTTAACGTTATCCTAACCTAACAATCTAATTTAACTTAACGCAATACTAACCTAACCTAACGAAACCTAACCTAACCTAACCTAACCTAACGAAACCTAACCTAACGAAACCTAACCTAACCTAACGAAACCTAACCTAACGCTATTCTAACCTAATTTAATTTAACTTAACGCTCTTATCCTAATCTAGCATAGCGATCTAACCTAACCTAACCCCACCTAACCTAACCTAACCTAACCCCACCTAACCTAACCTAACGCTATTCTAACCTAATTTAATTTAACTTAACGCTCTTATCCTAATCTAGCATAGCGATCTAACCTAACCTAACCTAACCCCACCTAACCTAACCTAACCCCAGGTAGCGTTAGGGCGTTTTAAATCATCAGGTGAAGCTGGCTGGGTGTCTAATCTTCATGTGATCCGATATTTTGGTACAAAGTTTCCCTCAAAAAGACTATCATCTCCAAATAAACACTAATTTATTTATATCAAGTCAAGGTCACTGGAGGTTAGAGGTCAGGGTCACAGGGAGGTCAGAGGTCAGGGTCACAGGGAGGTCAGAGGTCAAAGTCACAGGAGGGTAGAGGTCAAAGTCACAGGAGGGTAGAGGTCAAGGTCACGGAATATCAGCGATCAAGGTCACAGGGAGGTCAGAGGTCAAGGTCACAGGGAGGTCGGGAAGTATTTGATGTTTCTGAGCTTAAATTACCTGTCAGAGAGCTTCATTAGTTTAATTATGTTGTACCTTAATGTTTTCTAGGTTGATGCTACCAGAGGGGCGTATCCAGGAGCCTTTGTCGTCTCTACCAATGACAAGCCGCCGTTAGATTATCTCCACCAATAACGAGCCTCCTGCATACACTGATTCACCAATAACGAACCTCCTTTAAACCATCTCCACCAATAGCGAAACTCCACACTCGATAACGAATCTCCTTCAAAACTGCTACGGAAACTGTCTCTGAAATCACCTCTCATCAGTAGTATTCAGAGCACAGTAGGAACCTTCCCTCCGCATACCTCACCGTCATCATCTCTACCAGTGAAAAGCCTCGTATCCATTACACAAGAGGAACGATGATCACTTGTTAAATATTATAAAATTTCAAGTAAATATGACATTTAATAATCAAATTTCTTCATGTGAAATAAGGAAGATAAGACAGAGAAAGATAATCTTATAAAGCAATGAAATAATGATAACACGAGGCGGAAATAATTCGATAAACAGCTTTCGTTTATGATTATTATTATTATCATTATCGTAATTTGTTATATGATTTATTATTACGTCGTGTAAAAATAAATCGATATTAATCATTTCATATGTGTGGTTTTGGTAGAGTTAACTGAAGTAATTTTTGTTTTAATTACTAGACGTAACAACAAGCTCGGACTGTTTACGGGTAGTGTAAAATAGTTATTACTTTGATAACGTGATAGTAATTATAAATCTGTCTCAAAGCTTCATATTAAATTTATACTCATTTAAATTGTCGTATAAATAGTAAAATATTACATTAAGAAGAAATTATTCACAAAAAATGGTGTAAACATGAGTGCGTTCTAGCGGGCGCCATCAGACCCCCCCCCCCCCCTATCCCCGCCATGCATCCTAGCAGAAGTTGATATCCACCAGCCAATATCTTTGGCAAAGTTTTAAAATTCTTGGCTTTTCATTTTAAAATTCCATCCATGATTGACTCAATATTACGGCGTTGCATGTTACCGGGAGATTTAATACAGTACTTGTGTTAGTTCTGTCTCGTAGGTATTTCTCCAGTACTGAAATATTTTGTAATAGAGATACAGATGACGTTTTACCATGTCTGAAATTACGATTATAGTGTCTGATATTAACGATATAGTGAAGAAAATTGGCGTCTGAAATTACAGATAAAGATTAGTATCAGAAATTAGCGATACAGCTTTAAAAGCTTACAGCGACTCGTTTTTCCATAGTATTTTGAACTGAGATATTGCAGAGTAAAATACAGTTTTTTGTATCACCACCACCACCACCACCTCTGAACTGGACCTTTAAGTGGGATGTTACAGAGGAAAATACAGGCAGATTGTTGTCAACCCGCCAAAATTGAGTGCAGTTGTCCCTTGTCTCGTGTAACTGTGAGTGGGGGAGTTACTGGAGACGGATAAACAGATAAGGGGAAAAATATAGTGTTTTAAAGCGCTCGGTGGCCAACCCTTTCGTGTTTTTGTTTTAGAAGGAGGAGGAGGAGGAGGAAGGGAAGATCAAAACAAAGAGGAAGAGACAAGTTTGGGAGATTTAAAGAACATACGGAAAAAGAAGGAAAGGAGGACGTAAAGAAGAGGAAGAAACGGAGAAGGAAGAAGGTAGGAGTGAAGCAGGACGCAAGGAAAATTTATATCGAGAAGGAGAATTGAATTAAAAAGAGAGACGGAGAAGGGAGACAGGAAGCTCAAAGAAGGAAGGAGTTAGGAAGAAGAATTGAAGAAAAAAATACTAATGATGGTGGGGCTGAAGCCTGACCTACAGGACCTGCCAGACAAGCTCCTGGGTCAGATCATCCACAACCTACAGAATCTACCCAACGAGACGGTTGACTTCAGCCAGCCTCACCTCCGTCAGTCGCTGCTGGGGATATACCCGCTGTTCCTGGCGCTGTATGGCTCCCTGGCGGTGGCTGGCACGGCTATGAACGTCGCTATGGTGAGCTACATCCTTCATCGACGTCTGTACAGGGACCCCACCAGCGCCTACCTCATGAACCTGGGTGTGTGTAACGTGATGATGAGTGTGGTGCTGCTGCCGCTCTCACTGACGGTGTTACTCCTACAGAACTGGACCTTCGGGAGTTTCCTCTGTTATTTCATCCCCATGTTACAGGTGAGCAACTGTTATTATTGTTACCTTTAATTATTATCCGTCCCTCCCCCCCCTCGTCTATTATTACTCGTACTTTTAATATGCCTCCTCCTCCTCCTCCTCCTCCTCCTCCTCCTCCTCCTCCTCTTTCCTCCTCCTCCTTTTCCTCCTCCTCTTTCCTCCTCCTCCTCCTCCTCTTTCCTCCTCCTCCTCCTCCTTTCTCCTCCACCTCCTCCTCTTCCCAGAAACATGACGAGGCATTCCGATTGTTTTTTATTTGTGTGTCTGTGTGTTTGTCTGTTCGTGTCCGCTTCATGGCCTCAATAATCTGTGAGACTGAGATGAAGCTTTATATGTATGTTGTCATAACGAGAAAGTTAGGGTAGGTTAGCATTAAGGCGGTTAATCTTGGTGTGAGATAAGCTGGGGTGTCTAATGTTCAGGTGATCCGTCAGACACCACACGGCCCACACTGCTGATAAGACGTCCTCGGTCAGGTGTCCTCAACTATGACCTTCACCTTTGACCTCTGTAAAACACCTGTGAGGGGTATTAATAATAGTGTCCACAGAGCGTAGTGTTAACCCGTCCATGAGAGTAACACACACACACACACACACACACACACACACACACACTATACAGATTACAATATTCTTTCATCAATATTGGACGAGGGTTAAAATAAATGTAATACTACTACTACCACTAATAATAATAATAATAAAAGTAATAATAATAACAATAACAATGAAAATAATAATAATAATAATAATAATAATAATAATAAATAATAATAATAACAATAATAAAAATAATAACAATAATTTCAATGGATGTCAAAAGGAAAAAAAAATTGTCACTTTACCCTCGGTGTTTAGTTCGTCCAATCAGCTGACATCCTTAACATAAACAAACGGGTGACCAACTAGTAAATAAAGATGATCGTTTCGTCCTATGTCACCACTAACACTGCACCCCGGTAGCTGATGGGGTTATATATATGTATAGAAGTTGTGTTAGCTCAATGGTCAAGGCGTCAGAAGTGATATCTCCCTCCATCTGTTTTTAAATTAATGGTTCCTGTGTGTGGGAGTTTGGGAGATGGACTTTGTGTGTGTGGCTGGACGGAGTGTGCGTGTGTGGGAGATGGAGTGTGCGTGTGTGTGTGTGTGGACGGATGTGTGTGTGTGTGTGTGTGTGGGAGATGGAGTGTGTGTGGGTGGACGGAGTGTGTGTGTGTGTGTGTGACTGTGGGTGAATGTGTGGGACTGAGTGAATGTGTAGGAATGTGGATGGATATTTGTCTTTGTAATGTTGAAGTTATATATAGTAAGTTTGATATAACTTGTTGAGGTTTAATTCATTCAAAGTTTAGATGAATTAAGTTTTCAGACCAGAGATTCAATTGAAAGTTTTAAGAGTTGATTCAAAGTTTCGATGAGTGGATTCGAATCACTGTTCAGATTCAGATTGGATTGTATAAGTTTAGAAGTGACTCAAAGTTTGATAGGCGGGATGTGAGTCAAGGTTTGGACTATAGCTCGAATCAGTGTGTGGAGAGCGGTTCGGTCCTAGTTCAGACGGGCAGTTCAGATCAAGGCTAAATGATCATTGATAACTGTGGCTGATCACTGGCAATTAATCATCGTTACCTACAGTCCAGTACCCCTCCGCTCCCCCCCCCCCCTCGCCTCCGTTCCTCTACCCCTTCCCCCCCCCTCCCCTCCCCTACCCTCCCCCTCCAAGTTTCATTACTCCTGGTAAACGGATATTGGTTCGAACGGCAATTCGAGCCATGGTTTGGGACGGAAAATTCTGGTCAATTTTTGGAAGATGTTTATTTTATTCTGATCAATTTTCAGATGAAATACTCACTAAAGGTTCGAACGGAATTTGTAAGTCAGGGTTCGGACGCAGATTCGAGTTTAGGTTCGAAGAGAAATTTTTGGTCGGGTTCGGACGAAGATTGTGATTAAAACTAAGATGAATATTTTGATTAGGGTTCTTAGAGTCCGATTAAAGTTCGGGGGTTCTATTCAAAGGTCGATTGGAAGCTCTAGTCAAACATTGGACTGAAACTTGAATTGAAGTTCGGACATAATTTCGAAATCAAGAGAGAAAAAGGGAGCATTGAGTAAGTATCATAATGAGTCGTTGTTGCCTCATTCGTCTCACTACCCCTCCCTCCCTCACTCACTCCTACTACCCCTCCTTCCTTCCCTCCCACTACCCCTCCCTCCCTCACTCACTCCTACTACCCCTCCTTCCTTCCCTCCCACTACCCCTCCCTCCCTCACTCCTACTACCCCTCCTTCCTTCCCTCCCACTACCCCTCCCTCCCTCCTACTACCCCCTCCTTCCTTCCCTCCCACTACCCCTTCCTCCCTCCCTCACTCCTACTACCCCCCCTCCTTCCTTCCCTCCCACTACCCTTCCCTCCTCCTTTCCCCACTCATCCCTCCCTCCCCCACTCATCCCACCCTTCCTGCCTCCCCCCTCCTCTCCTCTCCACTCCTCAGCAATCAGATACGGGTCAATGGGTAGCTCTTTCCTCGTTAGCCATATCACAAACAACTACTTGTTTCATTTTCCTGTTTCACCTGTATCGATTCATATGTCGTCTGTTTCGCTTTGTGTTTCAGCCTTTTCGTTTCATCTGTTTCGCTTTGTGTGTTTCAGCTGTTTCATTTCGTGTCTCACTCGGTACAATTCATATTACAACTTTGTTTTATCTCATTGCAGAGTTTCAGTTTTTTGTGTAGTATCACGTTTCAATTGTTTTATACCGTATTTGCAACCGTTTCATCTCCTGTTTCAGCTGTCAATCTGTCTTGTTTGTTTCTGTCTCTATCTGTCTGTCTCTGTCTGTCGTATATGTATTCAGTTCACGTCTCTCCTTAAAGGTGTTGTTTAAAACCTACACACACATGAGTTGAGAGAGAGAAAAACAGTGGGGAAAGAGAGAGAGAGAGAGAGAGAGAGAGAGAGAGAGAGAGAGAGAGAGAGAGAGAGATAAAGAGGGTAAGGCAGAGAGAGAGAAAGAGAGAGAGAGGATGAAAATGAAGGAAAGAGAGACGGGAGAGAGAGTAAGAAAAAGATATTTGTTTACTTCTACTAAAAGACATTACCAAAGTTTCCTTCACAAATGAGAGAAAGAGAGAGAGAGAGAGAGAGAAAAAGAGAGAGAATTCAAAGATTTAGTCATTATTCACCGTAAGTACCGATTATCTTGCATTTCTTTCTCTCTGATACTGAAATAAATGAAGACAATTAAGGTATCGTAATATAAACAAAAGCTAGATTATTGTTATGTAAGTTAAGCTGTGGATTTATTCACTATCGTCGTTGTTAATGGGTTAATGGGTAGGATTTTCACCTCTTTTACAGGTACTTAATATTCAATCTTCTTCATTAATGTGTGTGTGTGTGTGTGTGTGTGTGTGTGTGTGTGTAAATAAGAAGTTTTAAGAGTGTTAGGACCAACAAATCACTCTCCTACTACTAACTTTCAACGCCTATGACTGCACAAAAATCTCAGACATGCTTACCTTCAGGGGTTTAAAGTTAGCAAGCACGACATTTATAGAAGTTTTAAAGCTTACACACACACACACACACACACACATCATGGCCTATCAAGTAATTAGTTAGAGTATTGGTTTTCTCTAATACTTTTAATCTCGCACAAAAACTGTGGATCAACTGCAGCCTCCATAGTTCACTCACCCCGTCTATAGCTGAGGTCTGGACACTGATGGATGGACTCCGCATTCTGGTGTGTGTGTGTGTGTGTTGAGGAACGTTTCTATTGTGAGTTTAACCAAGGGGTGGTGTTCATTTACTTGTACATCTGTTATTCTGTCGTTTATATTATCGCATCTCTTTTGTTCTGACGTTTATAATACTCTATCTCTTTTGCTCTGTCGTTTATACTACGGTTTCTGTTTTGTTCTGGCGTCTATATTATCATCTCTTTTGTTCTGGTTTTTATATTATCACATATCTTTTGTTCTGGCATTTATATTATCACATCTGTTTTCTTCTGGAGTCTATATTATCACCTCTTTTCTTCTGGCGAAAATATATTATCATCTCTTGTTATGGCGTTTATAATATCATATCTCTTTTGTTCTGGCATTTATGTTATTGCATCGCTTTTGTTCTGGCATTTATATTATCGCATCTCTTGTTTTGGCGTTTATATTATCTTATCATATTTGTTTGTTCTGGCATTTATATTATTGCATCTCTTTTGTTCCGGCATTTATAATATCGTATCCCTTTTGTTCTGGCGTTTATTATGTAATTTCTTTGTTCTGGCGTTTGTTATATAATTTCTTTGTTCTGGCGTTTATTATATAATTTCTTTGTTCTGGCGTTTATTATATAGTTTCTTTGTTCTGGCGTTTATAATATCGTATCTCATTTGTTCTGGCGTTTACAATATCTTACCTCTTTTTTATGGCGTTTATAATCATCATACGTGTGTTGTTGTTCATGTTAGATTTAATACAAGTTAATACATCAGGATAGGAAGGAAACCAGTCTTACCTTCCTCTCTCTGATTAACTTCCCATAAGACTTTTTTTTTTTTTGCGTTCTATTAAATGATGTTCAATGATACTTGGCTTATGTTAGAGGGAGGAGAGGTGAGGGGAAGGGTGACTGGGAAGGAGAGGAAGGAAGGGTGGCGTGTGTGGAGAAGGTGAGTGGGTGGAGGAGGTTATTGGAAAGGAGAGGAAGGAAAGTTGACGTGTGTGGAGAGGTGAGGAGGAGGAGGTGACTGGAGAGGAAGGAAGGTTGAAGGTACAATGTGTTTATATGAACTAAAATAAGGGACAGGTGTTTTAATGTTTATTTTTATGTGTAAGATTTAGTTCCAAGAAGGAAACATTGGACTGTGTATACATCTGCAAAACACTGTTAATTTATACTATGGTTGGAATGGGAGATGTTTCTTGTTGATCTGAACGAGGTGGACTTGTAGGAAGAGACGTGCAGCATTCTCACGAGCGAAGAACCTCATGTGGCAGAAGATAACGGTGCAGGGCGAGGGGAGAGATTTTTTCCTACTCTAATAGATGGGGTCACGAGACGATCGTTTTAAGAGAGGAAAGTGTGAGAGTGTGAGACAATTTACTGACTGTCTCTTGAAAGCTGGTGGAAGAACTAAAGGAGGTAAGAGACATTTTAAAAGAGTTTGGTAAATATAAAGGTGGGATTTAATTGTAGGAAGTCCCAGGGTTAATTCTTGAGATGGTGAGGGACGTGGAGACGATGGGTATATAAGATTTAATGTTTGTACTGACGTGTTCTTTACGGCTGAGTTTATCATCTATACGAGGGAGTTTGGCGGAATTCACGACCGGGAGAGGGTGTTAGTGGGGGGGGGGGGGGGTAGGTAGTGAGATAGACGGAGGCGGAACATGGTCAAAGGAGAGGTTAACGGAGAGCACCATGGTCTTGGTATGGTGGCTGGTGACATGGTTGGCGACGGTCCAATTCTGGTATGTGACTGTGGAGGGTGACTGGAGGGGGGCGTGTGGGGTGACTGGAGGGCGGCTGTGGAGGGTGACTGGAGGGGGGCGTGGAGGGTGACTGGAGGGCGGCTGTGGAGGGTGACTGGAGGGGGGCGTGTGGGGTGACTGGAGGGGGCGTGGAGGGTGACTGGAGGGGGGCGTGTGGGGTGACTGGAGGGCGGCTGTGGAGGGTGACTGGAGGGGGCGTGTGGGGTGACTGGAGGGGGCGTGGAGGTGTGACTGGAGGGGGGCGTGGAGGGTGACTGGAGGGAGGCGTGGAGGGTGACTATAGGTCGGCTGTGGAGGGTGACTGGAGAGGGGGCGTGGAGGGTGACTGGAGGGGGCGTGGAGGGTGACTGGAGGGGGGGTGGAGGGTGACTGGAGGGGGCGTGGAGGGTGACTGGAGGGGGGCGTGGCGGGTGACTGGAGGGGGGCGTGGAGGGTGACTGGAGGGGGGCGTGGAGGGTGACTGGAGGGGGGCGAGGAGGGTGACTGGAGGGCGGTGCTATGTTTAGGAAATGAGCTGTCGGTATTGATTATTTCTTATTATTCAAGTCGGTGAAGTTGTCATTGTACTTTCAACAAGGTGTAGTAGTAGTAGTTGTAGTATCTTTCCGGGTATTTTGTTCCATGTTACACACACACACACACACACACACACCATCTCCCCCGTCCTATCTTCGTCTAACTCATCATTACCATCAAGTGGATCTTTTTCCCTGTCCACAGTTTATTGCTTGGCCTGTGTGTGTGTGTGTGTGTGTGTGTGTGTGTGTGTGTGTGTGTGTGGTCGGATAGGTCAGCCGGCAGTGTACAGTACAGATATCGCCTCAGCATTCATCATCCGTCCTCCCTTCCCTTCCGTTCTTCTCCTCCCTCTCCTTCCCTCCCTCCCCTCCTCCCTTCTTCCCCTCCCTCTCCTTCCTCCTCCTCCTCCCGACTGTGGCATAACTCTGTCTTGTCCAGCCCACCACCACCTAAACGACTCCTACCCATCACATAGTTTCCCCTCGACGGGTTATTCTCCTATCCCTGTCAACATGAAACTGGATTCTTCTTATTTTTTTTTATTTTTTCAGGTTTTTTTTTTTCCTTTTATATACATCAAGTGAAGTTTCTCATTGATTCAGTATAATATATTTTGTCTTACGGTGGTGGTGCTGGGAGATGGAGATAGTTGTGGTGCTGGGAGGTGGAGATAGTGGTGGTGCTGGGAGGTGGAGATAGTGGTGGTGCTGGGAGGTGGAGATAGTTGTGGTGCTGGGAGGTGGAGATAGTGGTGGTGCTGGGAGGTGGAGATAGTTGTGGTGCTGGGAGATGGTGATAGTGGTGGTGCTGGGAGGTGGAGATAGTGGTGGTGCTGGGAGGTGGAGATAGTGGTGGTGCTGGGAGGTGGAGACAGTGGTGGTGCTGGGAGGTGGAGATAGTCGTGGTGCTGGGAGGTGGAGATAGTCGTGGTGCTGGGAGGTGGAGATAGTGGTGGTGCTGGGAGGTGGAGATAGTGGTGGTGCTGGGAGGTGGAGATAGTGGTGGTGCTGGGAGGTGGAGATAGTGGTGGTGCTGGGAGGTGGAGATAGTGGTGGTGCTGGGAGGTGGAGATACTCGTGGTGCTGGGAGGTGGAGATACTGGTGGTGCTGGGAGGTGGAGATAGTGTTGGTGCTGGGAGGTGGAGATAGTGGTGGTGCTGGGAGGTGGAGATAGTGGTGGTGCTGGGAGGTGGAGATAGTGGTGGTGCTGGGAGGTGGAGATAGTTGTGGTGCTGGGAGGTGGAGATAGTGGTGGTGCTGGGAGGTGGAGATAGTGGTGGTGCTGGGAGGTGGAGATAGTGGTGGTGCTGGGAGGTGGAGATATGGTGGTGCTGGGAGGTGGAGATAGTGGTGGTGCTGGGAGGTGGAGATAGTGGTGGTGCTGGGAGGTGGAGACAGTGGTGGTGCTGGGAGGTGGAGATAGTCGTGGTGCTGGGAGGTGGAGATAGTGGTGGTGCTGGGAGGTGGAGATAGTGGTGGTGCTGGGAGGTGGAGATAGTGGTGGTGCTGGGAGGTGGAGATAGTGGTGGTGCTGGGAGGTGGAGATAGTGGTGGTGCTGGGAGGTGGAGATACTCGTGGTGCTGGGAGGTGGAGATACTGGTGGTGCTGGGAGGTGGAGATAGTGGTGGTGCTGGGAGGTGGAGATAGTGGTGGTGCTGGGAGGTGGAGACAGTGGTGGTGCTGGGAGGTGGAGATAGTGGTGGTGCTGGGAGGTGGAGATAGTGGTGGTGCTGGGAGGTGGAGATAGTGGTGGTGCTGGGAGGTGGAGATAGTGGTGGTGCTGGGAGGTGGAGATAGTGGTGGTGCTGGGAGGTGGAGATAGTGGTGGTGCTGGGAGGTGGAGATAGTGGTGGTGCTGGGAGGTGGAGACAGTGGTGGTGCTGGGAGGTGGAGATAGTCGTGGTGCTGGGAGGTGGAGATAGTGGTGGTGCTGGGAGGTGGAGATAGTGGTGGTGCTGGGAGGTGGAGATAGTGGTGGTGCTGGGAGGTGGAGATATGGTGGTGCTGGGAGGTGGAGATAGTGGTGGTGCTGGGAGGTGGAGATAGTGGTGGTGCTGGGAGGTGGAGATAGTGGTGGTGCTGGGAGGTGGAGATAGTTGTGGTGCTGGGAGGTGGAGATAGTGGTGGTGCTGGGAGGTGGAGATACTCGTGGTGCTGGGAGGTGGAGATACTGGTGGTGCTGGGAGGTTGAGATAGTGGTGGTGCTGGGAGGTGGAGATAGTGGTGGTGCTGGGAGGTGGAGATAGTGGTGGTGCTGGGAGGTGGAGATAGTGGTGGTGCTGGGAGGTGGAGATAGTGGTGGTGCTGGGAGGTGGAGATAGTGGTGGTGCTGGGAGGTGGAGATACTCGTGGTGCTGGGAGGTGGAGATACTGGTGGTGCTGGGAGGTGGAGATAGTGTTGGTGCTGGGAGGTAGAGATTGTGGTGCTGGGAGAGATAGTTGTGCTGGGAGAAATAACACGACGAGATAGTGGCGCTGAGAGTGTGGTTGGCGCTGGGAGACGGTGACTGAGACATGTAGTTCCAGAGAGAGACAAGAGGACCGGAACAGAGAGATAAGTTGGTGCCACTGTGAGAGAGAGAGAGAGAGAGAGAGAGAGAGAGAGAGGCCATGGCACCGTTGCTACATGGCCACACATAGACCACTGATGTGTCCTGTGTAAATCGTAAGAGCGAAGACATGTAGCCAGGCGATCAACCCCCCCCCCCCCCGGCCCTGGCCCTGGAGACAAATAGGCACGGTTGGCCCTCAGTCAGTGCCATGAGTGTGTCATTATTTAGTTGCTTCTGCCTACAAGACCATGGTGGGAAGGGGGGGGGTACTGCTTGTTGTGTATGTGTTTGTGTATACTGTACATACTTATAACCCTCATACACACATATATACACAGAGATACATACATACATACATACATACACTCATACATACGCTCATTCATATATACATACACTTTCTCACTTAAGGTATGAGAAAACTAGGTCGAGAGGTGTATTTCTAACAGGAAGAGTGCCACCCTAAGGCCCTCAGCTGCCCTAAGGCCCTCAGCATGATCCAGTGTCACCCCTTAACTGTCTCTGGCACCTGCAACTTAATCCTCAGGTCACCAATCACCTGTGGCTATAAGTCGAGGTGACGAACAAGATACCCTTGGCGGAGAGAGAGAGGGAGGGGAAGGAAGGAAGGAAGGAGAGGGAGGGGAAGGGGGCATAGAGAAGGAGGGGAAGGAAGGAATGAAGGCGGGAGAAATAGAGAGATGGATAGAGAGGGAAAAGAGAGAAGGAAGGAAGGAGGGGAGAAGTGGAGATGATAGAGGGAAAGAGGCATAGAGAGGGCGGGGAGGGAAGGAAGGAAGGAGGGGGAGAAATAGAGAGAGAAGAGAGACGGAAGGAGGGATAGAGAGGGAGGGGAAGGTAGAAAGGGGGGAGAAATAGACAGAGAGAAGAGAGAAGGAAGGAGGCATAGAGAGGGAGGTGAAGGAAGGAAATAGGGAGTTAGAAAGAGGGATAAACGGAGAGAGAGAGGGGGAAGGATGAAGAGGGAGGGGTAGGAAAGAGAGAGAGAGGGGAGAGAAGGATAAGAGGGAAGGAAAGGAAGAAGAGAGAGAGAGGGAGGGGGAGGGATAAAGAGGGAGGGGTAGGAAAGAGAGAGAGAGGGGGGGGGAGAAGGATAAGAGGGAAGGAAAGGAAGAAGAGAGAGAGAGAGAGAGAGAGGGGGGGGGTGATTTCAAGTAAGTCAGATAAATACGTGTTTATATCTAGTTCAAGGGGGAGAGAGGTTTCTATTGGATGAATCTCCAGTATGTTAATTGGATTGTTTCTGAAAGGATCTCTCTCGACTCACCTGTTATGGGAAAAAAATACAATGTGGATCTCGTAAAAAAAAAAATCCGTCTTTATGTCGTATATTTATTTGGTTTCGTTAAGGTACGTTCTCACATCTCTTTAGAGGGAAACACATCAGGAGTGAAGTGCTTCCCCATCTGGAGTACTGTCACCCCATCTGGTCCCCGAGATATGCTAGGGACTGTCAGTTGGTTGAAAATGTTCAAAGGAGGGCCACCAAACTGGTGCCTGCACTTCGGCACCTCAGCTACCCTGAGAGATTGGAGCGCCTGAACTTGCCTAGCTTATACTACAGACGGGCAAGGGGGGGCCTAGTTGAGGTTTATAAGCATCTCAGGGGGCACTACTCAGTTGAGTGTCCTTACTTGGAGCTGGCGGACGCTCGCCCCACAAGGGGTCACAGCTCAAGATTGAAGAAGCCGCAAGTCCAGAAAACCGTGAGGGCAAACTTTTTCGGAGTGAGGGTTGTAAACTCTTGGAACAATCTACCAGAGAGTGTTGTGACGGCACCGAGTGTGAGCTCTTTCAAGAGAAGACTTGACCAACACTGGAGCGGGTTCAGGTACATTCAGGAGCCGGTGCATGCCCACTGCCCAATATTTGCCAACAGTGCGTGACAGAGACGTGACCGATCGCCCGGGCGGCTAGCGAGCCGACCTTTTGGTGAAGAATATAAAGGAAAAGAGACGTGACCGATCGCCCAAGCGGCTAACAAGCCGATCAGTGGCGAAGAGGATAAAAAAAAAAAAAAAAAAAAAAATTAGTATAACTGAGAATCTATCATTATGCCACGTTTATTATAGAACTTGCAAGAAGAATTTTTGTTTGCTTTTTCATCTACAAGTAAAGCTACGGTCACACTAGAGTTTTCCGTGTAATAAATCCACGATAACATTTCATCCACAGGCAATAAGTCAACGGTACTATCCACACACTGGCGATAGGAACCATCGGCCAGGCACCCAGCTCGGGCGGCTGGTTTGAGCTCAGTTGGAGAGAAGGATGGCTTCATTGTATGTTTCTATGGCAGTATTAACCACTTTAGTGAGATGTGTGGTCCTGTTAAAGAAGACCAAGACGAAAAAGAAACGTTTGTAGTGTCCAATCTAAGTTTGTTTACAAAAGCAACGCAAGTACTCCAGAGTCAAATGAAATTCCCGTCGTGATGTATTCTTATCATTAATATTTTTTATTTGCGATGACATTTTTGCTCGTGTTTTGTTATCGAAATACTCTTAATATTTTTTTGTAAATTTTAACATTAATAAGAAAAAATAACGGTATAAATACAATAAACTTTATATCGCAGACGTCAACCCACCGTACCGTGTATTTTCAGACTCTCAGTATCGTCCTACTTTCGACAACAAATAAGTTGTCGCTGTCGAGACGACCTGAGGAGTTCGTTGAAAAATCAACGCTACGGTGGATTTATTCTGGGTAGAAACTCTCGTGTGACCGCAGCTTAAGGGAAGGAACAGTAAGAACATCTGAGAATCCAGCAATATACGGGGTTTTATTTCTATCTCCAAGTAAGGGAAGAATGAATGAGAATTTCTAAGAATCCGTCAGGAAGTTTTTCTCTATCTCCAAGTAAGGGAAGGAGCAGTAACAATCTTTGAGGATCCATCTTTGTGTCTGTGGCGCGTGTAAGTGAGTGAGTTAGCTGGCTGGTCACATCTCCGGCTGAGGACCAGAAAAACATGACTGGGCGAGTTGCCGCAAATCTAGACCCAGAAGCAGGAACTTTTGGGTGACTATAAAGGGCGGAAGATGGTGGCACGGAGCCAGGGTGACCTCTCGTGACCTCCCGTGACCCACCACCACTACGAAAGGAGAGGGGTAGGTGGGGGGCGAGGGGGCTAGGTGAAGTAGGTATGGGTAGGTGAAGGGGGTAGGGGTAGGCGATGGTGGCAAGTGGTGGGGGGGGGGTTGCAAGGCTGTGACAATCACCTTCAGTAGTAGTCGTTAGTTATAAGATCGACCTGTCCTTCTACGGGAGTTTCTCTCTCTCTCTCTCTCTCTCTCTCTCTCTCTCTCTCTCTCTCTCTCTCTCATCCTTTTTTCCTTCCTTACTCTCTCTTCCCTTCTTCGCCTAAATATTTTCCTGCCTTCTCCTCCCTTCTTACTTTCTCCCTCCTTCCCTCTCTCTCCCTCCTTCCCTCTCTCTCCCTCCTTCCCTCTCTCTCCCTTCTTCCCTCTCTCTCCCTCCTTCCCTCTCTCCCTCCTTCCCTCCCTCTCCCTCCTTCCCTCTCTCTCCCTCCTTCCCTCCCTCTCCCTCCTTCCCTCTCTCTCCCTCCTTCCCTCTCTCTCCCTCCTTCCCTCTCTCTCCCTCCTTCCCTCTCTCTCCCTCCTTCCCTCTCTCTCCCTCCTTCCCTCCCTCTCTTTCCTTCCCTCTCTCTCCCTCCTTCCCTCCCTCTCCCTCCTTCCATCTCTCTCCCTCCTTCCCTCTCTCTCCCTCCTTCCCTCTCTCTCCCTTCTTCCCTCTCTCTCCCTCCTTCCCTCTCTCTCCCTCCTTCCCTCCCTCTCCCCAATCACTCTCCAACAGATGACTCCCTACCCTAGATAATCGCCCCCCATCTCTCACCGTCTTCCTCTCTCCTCCCTCTTCTTCATTCTCTCTTTCCTTCCCTCCTCCCCTTCCTTCCCAAATAATCGCCCCCCATCTCTCACCGACTTCCTCCCTTCTCCTCCCCTCTCTTCTTCTTCTCCCCAGTCTCTCTCCTCTCCCTCGGTTCTTCTCTTTCCTTCTGTTTCCAAATATTTCCCTTCCTTCATCTGTCTCCCTCCTTCTTCCCTCGTCTTTTTTCTTTCTTGCTCTTCTCTTTCTCCATGTCATTCCCATTCCTCTCATCCTTACCATCCCTCACTTCTTTTTTCTCTCCCTCTCCCCACCAGATGACTCCCTGCCTCATCAGTCACCGCCTTCCTCCCCACTCCCCCTCCTCCTCATTCCCTCTTATCCTTACTCCTTACACCCTCCATCTGCATACTTCTTCCTCCCTCTCCTCTTTTCCTCCCCTCTGTCTTCTCTCCCTCTCTCTCTTCCTCTTCCTCCCACTACACCCCCAGCTAAGCCTCCCTCCCCAGCTAAGCCTCCCTCCCCAGCTAAGCCTCCCTCCCCATCACTCACGGTCAAAGGTTAACAGCCACTGTACCAGATAAGCGACCTGGCTTTATATACATCATACCTTCCGCTACGCTCCCCAGATCCATAACAGAACGTAAATAGATGATGAACTCTCTGGCTGGCTGGCTGTCTGTCTGAGTCTGTTTTTATCTCTTCGTCTTTTTTTGTCTGTCTGTCTGTCTGTCTGTCTGCCTTTGTCTCTTTCATCCCAACACGAACTCTCTCTTTTTATCCCTGCCCCCCCTCTCTTTATATCCCTGCCCCCCCTCTCTTTATATCCCTGCCCCCTCTCTTTTTATATCCCTGCCCCCCTCTCTTTTTATCCCTGCCCCCCTCTCTTTTTATCCCTGCCCCCCCTCTCTTTTTATCCCTGCCCCCCTCTCTTTTTATCCCTGCCCCCCTCTCTTTTTATCCCTGACCCCTCTTTTTATCCCTGCCCTCTCTTTTTATCCTTGCCCTCTCTTTTTATCCCTGCCCCCCTCTTTTTATCCCTGCCCCCCCCTCTCTTTTTTTTTATTTATTTATTGGGCATCCTTGTGAAAGGTGAAGCGCAGAAGCGTTTACAGCGCCCAACAGGGAAGCATGCTAAGTTCATGCTTGCCTTTATGACTCATGAGTTAAGGGCGTAGAAGCCTGAAGAGTCAGTGGCTTATGTCATCAAGTTATTGGAAGCTCCAACAACTTGCCCCTGAATACGAATTCACAACTTTCGACTTACAACAGGTACCTACTTTACTGCTAGGTGAACAGGGACTAATGGGGGCTAGGAAGTAAGTCCAAACAACTTCCACCGGCCCGGGAATCGAACCCGTGACATCTCGCTTGCGAGGCAAGAACGATACCGCTTCTACCACCGATCCCCCCCACCTCTCTCTCTCTCTCTCTCTCTCTCTCTCTCTCTCTCTCTCTCTCTCTCTCTCTCTAAAGGGGTGATAGGTCAAGTGTGAGAGGTCAGGGAAGAGGTCAAGAGTGAGAGGTCAAGGGGTCAAGTGTCCCTTCAACCCTTCTCTTCTCTTCCACATTCCCTCCTCCTCCACTCATCCCCCCCCCCTCATCCTGAATAAATGTATGGCCCTGTGTGTGGGAGGAACCGTCGTTATTCATCATGTAGGCGGAGCAGTGTTATGCAAAGTGTATTATCTGTTCCCACACCAACAAGTCCCTGCCGGTCACCCACCTCAACCCCCCCACCTCTACCCCACCCCTCTCTACCACCCCATATAGCCCCCTCACCTCTACCACCCCCCTATAACCCCCCATCTCTACCCCTTCACCTCTAACCCCTCCTCTCCTATAGCAAAAATAGAGATAGAGAGAGGCAGGGAATGGACGAGTCTGGTGTGAATAATGCCAGCCAGCCTTCACTTTCAACCCGGTTAACTTCAAAACACACACAGACTCTCTCACACGTACACACACTCACACACACACACACACACACACACACACACACACACACACACACACACACACATATATATATACTGGATACATACACGTAAACTCACATACACAAAAAAATATACTCTCTCTCTCTCACGCGCAATATTGTCAACAAAAATCAGCTGGCT